>CM022297.1:200512958-200540878 GCA_011799875.1 Thinopyrum elongatum | reverse complement strand
TTAAACAGTAATCAGTAATTAAATTAATTAAACCTAATTAACCTAACAGCCTATGACAGGTGGGACCCACCCTGTCAGGTGACTGCTGACGTCAGCATGATGTCATGCTGACGTCATCAATTACTGTTTCGGATAATGTTGAATTAAATAATTAATTAAAATTTCAGAAATTAATAAAAACTTTAGAAAATCATATCTTTTAAACCGTAACTCCGATGAAAATATTTTATACATGAAACTTGCTCAGAACGACGATACGAACCCGGATACGCCCTCGGTATCTCCGTCAGACGCCCGCAGCTATGTGAACGTTGAACAATTAGACCGATTTCGATAAATAAATAGTGTCCAACTTTAATTAAATAAATCCGAATAAATTCCTAAATTAACTAAATCGCTTAGTTAGGCTGTATATCACCCTGGCCCTGCGTTTAGACATGTCATGCATCCCTGTTGCATTATTGCCGTGTGTTTACTGTTTCTTCCCCCTCTTCTCTTCGGTAGACTACGAGACCGACGCAGCTGCTGGTGCCCCGACCGACTACGTTGTTGACGACCCCTACTTGCCAGAGCAACCAGGCAAGCCCCCCCCTTGATCACCAGATATCGCCTATTCTCCTCTATACTGCTTGCATTAGAGTAGTGTAGCATGATACTGCTTTCGGTTAATCCTATTCTGCTGCATAGCCTGTCATTGTTGCTACTGTTGTTGATACCTTACCTGCAATCCTAAATGCCTAGTGTAGGATGCTAGTTATCATCATTGGCCCTGCATTCTTGTCAGTCTGCCTTGCTATACTATCGGGCCGTGATCGCTCGGGGGGTGATCACGGGTGTATACTATACATATATGCATACTATACAAATGGTGACTAAAGTCGGGTCGGCTCGAAGAGTACCCGCGAGTGATTCACGGATTGGGGGCTGAAAGGACCTTTGTCCCAACGGCCCTTTGTGTGGATCTTTGTGGCGGAGCGACAGGGCAGGTTGTGACCACCTAGGAGACAGGTGGGCCAGGCCCTGGTCGGCGTTCGCGTTTACTTCATAATAACACGCTTAACGAGATTGGATATTTGATCTGAGTCTGGCCACTGGCCTATACGCACTAACCAACTACGCGGGAGTAGTTATGGGTATCCCGGCGTCGTGGTATCAGCTGAAGCCTTCTTGACGTCAGCGACTGAGCGGCGCGCGCCGTGTTGGACCGCGCTAACGTAACCGCCGTGATCGTGTGGGTTGCTAGGTCTGCTCGCGGCCGCGTACGCAACGTGCAGTAGCGCACTGGGCGATGGGCCCAGACCCCAGAGTGCCTAGGATTAGTCCGGCGTGCTGACCTCTCTGTTGAGCCTAGGTGGGGCTGCGACGTGTGGATCTTCCGAGGCCGGGCATGACCCAGGAAAGTGTGTCCGGCCAAAGGGGATCGAGCGTGTTGGGGAATATGTGGTGCACCCCTGCAGGGAAGTTTATCTATTCGAATAGCCGTGTCCCTCGGTAAAAGGACGACCCGGAGTTGTATTCCGACCTCATGACAACTAGAAATGGTTACTTAATAAAACACACCCTTACAAGTGACAGATATAACCCGGTGGTCGCTCTCTCGCATGGTGGCGACGAGAGGATCGACGGGTAGGATTATGCTATACGTTGTTGCTTGGTTAACTTCCAACTACTCTCTTCTATTGCTTCAAGACGGAGGCTGCCAGAAGCGTAGTCTTCGACAGGACTAGCTATCCCCCTCTTATTCTGGCATTCTGCAGTTCAGTCCACCGATATTGCCTCTTTACACATATACCATGCATATGTAGTATAGATCCTTGCTTGCGAGTACTTTGGATGAGTACTCACGGTTGCTTTCCCCCATCCTTTTCCCCCTTTCCCTTCTTGCTGGTTGTCGCAACCAGATGTTGGAGCCCAGGAGCCAGACGCCACCTTCGACGACTACTACCACCAGGGCGGAGCCTACTACTACGTCCAGGACGCCGACGACCAGGAGTAGTTAGGAGGATCCCAGGCAGGAGGCCCTGCGCCTGTTCGATCTGTTGTATCCCTATTTGTGCTAGCCATCTTATGGCACCTTGTTTAACCTATGTCTGTACTCAGATATTGTTGCTTCCGCTGACTCGTCTATGATCGAGCATTTGTATTCGAGCCCTCGTGGCCCCTGGCTTGTATTATGATGCTTGTATGACTTATTTATGTTTTAGAGTTGTGTTGTGATATCTTCCCGTGAGTCCCTGATCTTGATCGTACACGTTTGCGTGCATGATTAGTGTACGATCGAGCCGGGGGCGCCACAGCCGTGCTCGTGCTCTTCCGCCGCATCCCTGCCAAGTCCGTCGTCTCCTGGAACACCGCCGTCGACGCGCTCGCCGGCAACGGCGACCACCTCAGCGTGTTCGACCTCTTCCGGGAGATGCAGCGGGGCACGAGCCTCGCGCCCGACGCCTACACCGTGCAGAGCGTCATCGGCGCGGGCGCCGGCGCGGGCGCACTTTCGCTCGGGGTCTACGCGCACGCACTGCTGCTGCGCCAGCTCGAGGGCCACGGCGACATGTCCCGCGACGGGCTCATCGACAACTCGCTCTTCGACCTCTACGTCAAGTGCGGAGCCGTCGAACTCGCACGGAAGGTTTTCGACCAGATGCCCAAGCGGGACATCACGTCGTGGAACGTGGTGATTCTGACGCTCGCCAACCACGGATGCGTGCATGAGTCCTTGGAGCTGTTTGATTGGATGACGCGGGTGGAGAATGTTATGCCGACGCAATCACCTTCGCTGCGGTTCTTAGCGCGTGCAACCATGGCGGGATGGTGGAGGAAGGCAGAAGATACTTCGAGATGATGGTCAGCGAGTGCAGGATCAGGCCGAGGATCAAGCACTACGGGTGCATGGTGGACATATTGGCAAGAGCTGGCTTCATCGAAGAGGCTCTGGATGTCGTGTCTGGCATGAATTGCCGGTCCGATGCCATCATCTGGAGGAGCCTACTAGACGCATGCTGCAAGCAGAATGCAGGGTTAGAGCTTAGCGAGGCCATGGCCAAGCTGGCACTCGACGTTCCAGATGATGCTGTCAGTGGTGTCTACGTCCTGCTCTCGATAGGTACACCGTCGAGCTCCAGCAGGGAAGTTAGGACATGCAGTTGTGGGCGTGCTCGATTGGAGGGGATGGGGACGGCCAGCACGGGAAGGAAGGTAGCCGGAGGGGATGGGGGAGGTATGGGCCTCGGTAGTGAGGAGGGGAGGGAGGAGATCAAGGGGAGAGCATGGCGTGCTCTGCCTCTGATGTGTGCGAGAGATGAGACGGTGAGAAGATGTTGCTCTGTGTGTTTCTCTGCTGCCGGTGATTACTAAGCTACATGCGTGTGTTGGCTGCTAACTGGTAGCTGTGCGCGTGCGCTTTTTTGCGCTGCTGCTAAAATTGCTATAGCTGCAGCTTGCTAGCAGGAAAATTGCTATAACATTGTTAAGTGTAAACTGATGCTTTGTTGATATTGCTTGCTTCTCTGAATTATTGTTATGAACCGTCATGTAGTATAAAACGTTTGTGCTTGAGATAGGTATTTGGTAGGTACGAAATGTTATAATGCGAGTGGGATATAAACAGTGAGAAGAAGTAGAGAAAGGTGTACATTTTAAACTAAAAATGAGTCTAAAATAGTAGATTTAATAAAAACAAAATCAAAATTGAGTAAAAAAAGGTATACCAAAGAAAACACAATGCTAACTAAAAGTTGACCAAATTAAAACATAATTGAATTATTTTTGTGAAGTTTTACTGAATTCTTATTATGTGTGTGTGGAATGTTGTGTTATATTGATTTGGTAGTTAAAAGAAATTAATAAAGTAGCTCTCGACGTATAAAGAGTCAAATTTGACGCTCCTGTTGAATTTTGGGACAATGTTTGAGTTATGCCATTTTCCATCCTAAAGCTTGGACAGCGAGCCAAAGATTTTTAGCTATCAAAGGGGACCAATTTAAATGGTTGAGTGATGTCACGAGAACAAAAATGATATTGAAGATTTTTTTTTCCAATCAACCCGTAGTATGCATGGGCACATTTACTAGTATTAATAAAGCACGCATTGTTTTTGTTGGGTTCATCGTCATTAAAAAATGTCCCAAAAGTTGATAATATTTACCCCCACTGCCACCCATAAGTCAAAAAAAAAAAAGAAAAACTGTTCACCGTAGAAAACCTTCGTTTAGTATATTCATCCAGTGATCCCCCTGATCGATCCGGATCGAGGCGGGTCAACGAGCGTGCGGGGCGGCAGGTGGCTCTCGGGTGGCGGAGGCGCACGGGCTGGAGGTGGCTGCAGCCATGGGAGGACGACCTGGAGCTATCGACCGGTTGCCTTGGCTGAAGTCGAAAGTGGAGGCCATGAAGCTCGGCAGGAGGAGTGGTGTAGGAGATGGCCAGCCTACGAGCTTGGCCAGCGGCCAGAGAAGGGGTACGCGACGGTGGGTAGCAGCGCTTGCTGTGGCAGGAGCGGACAGTTCCGCCGTCTAAACTAGAGCCGCGCCCGAATCAAGGGAGGTCGAAGACGGGTATGGAGACGTCAATTGAAGCGAGAAGAACATACGTAGGGATCGGGATGGACGAATAGTTCAAGGACGGTGGAGACCCTGGACTTGATGAGGCCGTGGACGCTGGTGCGGGACTCCTCGTAGGCCTTCAGGAGGGCGGCATGGTTGGCGCGGGCATCTATTACCAAGAGCGCGACAAACCTGGGACGTACCAGCACGTCACCGGGGTGTTCGTCTTGCGGCTTGCTGTGGCGCCATGGGAAGGGTGCGGAGGGGCAGACGGAGGATAGGTCCACGAGGCGGTGGGCATGTGTCAGCGCGTCGGGGTTTGGCGCTTGGCGGGGCAGTGGAAACAAGCAGGACGCGCGTGTTTGGTGGCGCAATCTGAATGTTCATGGTGAGCCCCGCGCTGCAGCCCATCACGGACAGGCTCGTGAGTTTTGACATGGCTGCAGGCTGCAGCAGTAGGTACAGCTACGGGTATAGCTACGGCTCGGATGTCGGGCGGCTTGCCTTGGGGCCAAGGCGAGGCCTGAGTGCCGTGCGTGAGGGCCGAGGCGAGGCTGGACTACCGAAGCACCGCGCGTGACAGTAGCCGCGACCTTCGAGCCACGGCAACACATAGTTTCATGTACGAAGCTGTACATGCTAAGCAGGCTGCTAGATCGATCCGGCGAATAGCCATGCATGTACATAGCTCGATTTATTGCTCCGGAGAACTCGCACGTATAACTCAACTAACAGGTTCATAACCCCCTCAATTGAAATAGTCAAGTTAGCATTTTATATTAACTACTTGATTTTTATTTTTAGCTCCTCCTATCTGAGAGTTCATGCCAAGCGCGGGGAGGAGCGGAGAGGGGCGCAGCGGAGTCGGCCTTTGCTGGCGGCGAGGTTGCTGGCCGAAGCGGCGGCAGTGGCGGCGAGTGACGTGGTGACGACGCTGACCGCGCAGCGGGGCGTGCTGCTTGTCCACCGCGATGAGGGGCGCCAGCTCCACACCCTAGAGTTTCTCTGTCTGAACCGGACGGCTGTGCTTTTCCCCTGTTAGTTGATTAATTCTTTTGCTAATGTTTTATACAGGTCATAGGTAGTTGCAGTGGACGGGTTAACAAGCGCCCTTTGAGATGGCACCCATGAAATTTTCTGTTGTTCTTCCTCACCAAGATGTCTAGCATGTTGATCATAATCTGGACGCTGTAAGCTATGTGATATTTGTGGGTCGATCTCTGTCAGACTACAATTTGTTGGATATGATTGAACTTTCGGATTTCTCGGCCGAAGATCTGATTAATTGCACACACATGCTATCTTTACTTTATCTTGGTGTATATTCATATGAAAAGATTTATTTGTCTGTGAAAGTAGTTTTGTTGGTAGCCCATGGGATTGATGGCTAAAATATTGACTCCTGTTGGCATTGTGATGTACTGTGAAAGTAGTTTTGTTGGTAGCCCATGGGATTGATGGCTAAAATATTGACTCCTGTTGGCATTGTGATGTAAGTGCATCTAGTGTCCCTTAGTGATTTTGGTGTATTGAAGACTTATAGGTTAAGGGACTAATGTGTTTGTGAGTGTACACATGTTATATAAGTCTCTGAGGAGTTTGATATTTACGAAGAAAGTCGACCCCCTAAAAATGAATGTTTTCATTTGAAGAATTTGAAAATGAGAAAATTGGTGTGACCTTGAAGACATTGATATTGATGCGAGGATTATGAAGAGTGAAAACTTTTGTTTTCGTAGTTTCATTTTCTCTTTCTTGAGTCATAGGAAACACCGTATTGTTAAAGGGGGTCGAGGTAAAACTAAGGAAAAGTTTTCAAGTGATGCTCATCTCAAAGCCTACACCTACCCAATCATTCGAGTGAAGCCTTTGGAAATCTCATACAGTTCAGTCAATTTCTTCAGTGAGAGAGACGAAGATCTTCTGCTCTCTGAGGAATTTGTTCTGACTGAGGAGTTAGAAATTCGCCAGCGCGGATTGCCTACAAGTGAGGAACATGATAGCCCTGAGAAATTTGAGAGTTCAAATTTCCGACCGTTGCTGTGCTATGCGCTAGCTGTCCCAAATATCTTATCCACCTAACGGTCATATCATTGAAGGGCATTTATGTCTTATCATGTCGGGCTGCTCCCTGGCTATAAATAGCCGCCCCCCTCAACCACTAGCTGGTTGGCTGCTCCGAGAGAAACGGACACTTGTCATTTAGAGCATCCCATCCTCCGAGGACATTGAGAGAAAATCATCAGTGAGGAAAAACCTAAAACCCCAACACCTAAAACCCAAAGTGATTGAGCATCACTGAAGAGATTGTTCCTGTGTGGAAACGACGCTTGTTACCTTTGAAGACTGTGCATCTTCCAGACGGTTAGGCGTCAAGGTCTAGAGCATCCAAGAGGAATTGTGGATCGTCGGGTGACCTAGTCTGTGAAGGTTTGGAAGTCACCTGAGGACTTACCACGAGTGATTGAGCGAGGTCTGTGTGACCTTAGCTCAAGGAGAATATAGTAAAGACTGTGTGTCCTTTGGTTTAAATACCAAGCTGCTCCAACCAGACATACAACTGTCACAGCAGTTGGAACTGGTCTACCAAATCATTGTCTTCACCGAGCTACTGGTTCTATTTCCTCAACTCTTTCATTTCCTTGCTCATGTGTTGATGAAATTGATCGTTACTGTTTGAAGACTTTCTCAATTTCCTCAATCCTATTTCTTCAGTCATCTTGTCTTCTGCCTGCTTATCCTGTTTACTCGCTATCTGTGCTCTGTGTATGTTTCATTTCATCATGATGACCATGCTACTGTCTTGTTATGCATGCACCTGAGTACTTATTCCGCTGCTTGTAGTTCGTCACTTAGCAAATTCCTCAAGTAGCATTTCCTCAGTGACGAATTTGTAAAAATCGCCTATTCACCCCCCTCTAGTCGATATAACGCACTTTCAATTGGTATCAGAGCAAGGTACTCCCTTATTCTGTGTGATTTTGGTTTAACCACCTGGAGTTTTAGTTATGTCGACTGCAGACATGATCAAGGTCTCGGCTGGGTGTCCTACGTTCGATGGGACGGACTACCCCTACTGGAAGAACAAGATGCGCATGCATCTTGAGGCAATTGACAACGATCTCTGGTACGTTGTGAAAAATGGCGTTCCCTCCATCACTCCTTCCGTGAACACTGCTGATGTGAAGAGATTCAAGCAACTCGACTCTCAAGCGAAGAATATCATATGTGGCCATCTGAGCAAAGGACAGTACGGTAGAGTGAGTGCTTTGGAGTCTGCAAAGCTCATCTGGGACAGGCTGTCCAAGTCAACGAAGGAATCTCAACCCAACGTGATTCTCGAGTTGACGTTCTTCGCAATCTCTTCAACCGCTTCAAAAGACTCGACAATGAAAATGTTCAGCAAACCTTCGATCGCCTCACTGACATCTCAAATGAGCTTCAAGCACTTGCTGCCACTGACATCACCGACCATGAGGTGGTGAAGAAATTGCTGAGATCACTTGATTCCTCATTCGATACACTGGCACTGATGATTCAAGAACGTGGAGACTACAAGTCACTAGATCCTCCTGATATCCTTGAGAGGCTGAACACTCATGAATCCCAACAAGCCGAGAAGAGAGATCTCTACGGGCCAAGCTATGGAAGATCACACGCACCAAAGGCCAAGGCAGTTTCCTCATCTGAAGGAGAAGATTTTGATAGCAGCCTTGGTGACCCTGAAGAACTAAGCCAGGAGCTAGCAATGCTCGTGAGGAGATTCCAGAAGTTCTCAAGGCGTGGTCGCTTTGGAAAATCTTCAAGAGGTGATGACATGAGATCAGATTCCTCATCCCGCGATTACAAGAAGAGGACTTGCCACAAATGCAAGAAACCTGGTCACTACATAACTGATTGTCCTCAGTGGGCGAAGGAATCAAAGAAGAAAAAGTACAAGGATGACAGTTCAGACGACTCGAAGAAAAAGAAGAAATCTTCAAAGTCCTCATTGTCAAAATCTTCAAAGACTTCATCTCACAAGAAGAGCAGTTCCAAAAAGGCTCGGGAATTCATTGGCAAGGAAATGGACTCTGAAGCTGAATCTGAGGAAAATGAGGAAGAGGAGGAATCTGAGGAGTCAGACTTTGGTGTGGAGAGCCTAGCTCTCGCTACTGCTTTCGTCAGCAAGTCCATCTTCAACACTGAGGAAAATGGCTACCCTAACACTGCTGACGACGGCGACGATGACTATGCTCCCACCTATTGCTTCATGGAAAAAGGTGCCAAGGTACTCAAATATCCCTCCTCTGAATCAAGTGAGGATGAATCTGATGAAAATCTCAAACCTAACTATTCCAAACTTACTAATATTGCCATAAAACAACAAAAGGCTTTGGAAAAGGTTCAAAATTTGCTAGACAAAAGTGATGACCTGTTGGGTGAGGAAATGAATCGAACTCAAACTCTGACTGATAATCTTCAATGACTATAGTCTAAGTTTGATAACCTTCAAGGTCATCATGAAACACTCTTAGCCGATCATGAGAAGCTTTCTTATGAATTTCTTCAGAGAAAGCAAGATCTTGAGAAACTAAGGGTGAGTCATGAAGATCTTCAGAAGAAAAATGATTCATTACTTGCTCAACAGATCAGTTCCGCTCAGGAAGAATTTATTCTACCATGTTTGAAATGCATTGAACGTGAATCTGCT
Source organism: Thinopyrum elongatum (assembly GCA_011799875.1). Lineage (NCBI taxonomy): Eukaryota > Viridiplantae > Streptophyta > Magnoliopsida > Poales > Poaceae > Thinopyrum > Thinopyrum elongatum. The sequence goes on along the minus strand of CM022297.1, from coordinate 200,531,644 downwards.
AATTCTTCACCTGAAAGTTCAAATGCTTCTATTGCTTCAAATTCTTCAACTATCTCTGTGGTCACAAATTCCTCATCTGAGGACACCACAAGTATTACTGACGAAAATGTAGGGTTGAAGGAATTGTATGTGACAGGCATGTACAAAAGCCTCAAAGGGCATCAGACTCTTTGTGATGTGGTCAAAAAGCAGATCTTGAACAGGAACCCTAGGAAAGAGGGTATTGCCTTTGAGAGGAAACTCAATGCCGATGGAACCTACTGGAAACCTGAGCAGTATCCCAAAACCACATGGGTTGCTGCAAAAGGACCTCCCGTAGACCCATCCACTTTATCTGGCTTTACATGTGAATCTTCATATTCATCTGATGAGTCATTTGACTCCAACTATAAGCTGTTCAAAAATCAGAATGGTGAAGTATTTGCTAGATTTGTTGGAACTAACTGCAGGAACGGTCCTCCTATGAAGAAAATCTGGGTTCCCAAAAGGTGCCTTGAAAGTCTTCAGGTGAATGTCCTCATGACACCACCTGTGAGGAATAGGAACCCCAGATCAAATTCTTCATATGGATCAAATTCCTCGTATCGATCAAATTCCTCATATGAGCATCATCGTGCTAATGCATCTGTTTCGCAGGGAAGCTCTAAGAGTCGTGAATATGTGCATTATTCTTCAAATCATTATGTTCATAAGTCCTCGAAGAATTTCTCTGCTTATTCATATGCATACTCTAACCCCTCTTCTGTGAAACGAAGTGCACCGGCTTCAATGCCACCTTTCTCTTATGGAGCTCACAGAATGATGAACTCTTTGCCACCCCTCCAGATGTGGGTGGTGAAGAAAAAGAACTAATCTCTTATGCAGAGTCAGGTTTTCAGATGAACTTGAACGTCTGATGAATTTGCTGGAGACCTGAGAATGCTTGAAAGGACGCAAGCTAATCATGAAGAAATGATTTGCTCATTTCTCACGTCCTCATACTGCTATATCTGTTGCACTATTTGATGAAATTCTATCTGATGAATTTGATGTCATATTCTTCACTCTGAAGTATATGAGTTCGTAAGATGCACTAATTCATCTGCAGCATGAAACATCCAAAGCTACTGAGTGGGTCCTCGACAGTGGATGTACAAATCACATGACCGGTGACAAGAGCTTATTGATGGACTCTGCTCTATCTCCATCGCATCTGAAGCATATCACCTGCGCTGACAAAGGCAAAAGCAAGGTATTGGGTCTAGGTAGGGTTGCAATCTCAAAGGATCGACACATGGACAAAGTCATGCTTGTCGAGTCCCTCGGATTCAACCTCATGTCTGTCTCAATGCTTTGTGATCTTGATATGGTTGTCGTCTTTGGCAAATATCGCTGCTTAGTGCTCATGGAATCTGAAAATTCCAAAGTCTTCGAAGGCTTTAGGAGAGGAGACTTGTATATTGTTGATTTCTCTGCAGGACCACAGCCTGCCACATGTCTACTTGCAAAAGCTTCAGAAGGCTGGCTATGGCATCGTCGACTCGATCATGTTGGTATGAGGAACTTGCACACGCTTGTGAAGAAGAAGCACGTCATTGGCATTGAGGGTGTCAAATTCCTCAAAGATCATCTTTGCGGGGCTTGTGAGGCTGGAAAGATGACCAGATCCAAGCACCCCGCGAAGACTATCATGACTACCACTCGTCCTTTTGAATTGCTTCACATGGACCTCTTTGGCCGTACTCATTATGCCACACTAACAAATGCTGCATCTCTATATGGCTTTGTTATTGTTGATGATTATTCTCGTTACACCTGGGTGCACATCATCACTTACAAAACTGAAGTGCAGGAAGTCTTCAGACGATTTTCCTCAAGGGCCTCGACGAATTTCGGTGTGAAGATCAAGCATATCCGGAGTGACAATGGGACTGAGTTCAAGAATACTGGTCTTGATGACTATCTTGATGAACTTGGTATTACTCATGAGTTATCTGCCCCATACACTCCTCAGCAGAATGGCGTCGTGGAGCGCAAGAACAGGACTCTTGTTGAGATGACTTGCACTATGCTTGATGAATAAAAGACGTCTCGTCGCTTCTGGCCTGAGGCTATTGATACTGCATGCCACATCATCAACAGGGTATATTGTGGCGCCCCCTGCTCAATCGTACACTAATCATACACGCAAACGTGTACGATCAAGCACAGGGACTCACGGGAAGATATCACAACACAACTCTAACACAATTTAAACGGAGGTCCACAATATTACAGACCAGGGATCCGAAGATCCGAATACATAAGTCAGTCATACAAATAATTTCTGAGTACAGATATAGTTAGACAAGTTTTGCCTTAAGAAGGCTAGCACAAACAGCGACACTAGATCGAAAGGCGTTGGCCTCCTGCCTGGGAGCCTCCGATCCTACTCCTGGTCATCTGGCTCGATCCAGTAGTAAGTACCCTCTGGACCCTCCTGGTAGTAAGCTCCGGTGGTGGCATCTGGCTCCTGGACTCCATCGTCTGATGTATCATCAAGGTGGGGTATATGGGGAAAAGAGAATGTAAAGCAACCGTGAGTACTCATCCGAAGTACTCAGCAAGCAAGGATCTATACTACATATGCAACATTATCAATGGAGAAAGGCTGTATAAGTGGACTGGGCTGCAGAAATGCCAGAATAGAGAGAAGGCCTAGTCCTATAGAAGACTAGCATCTTCAAACATCTTCACAAAGCCATCATCTTGCAGCAGTAGAAGAGAGTAGAATAGCATTTTATTTACCAAACATGTTGAAGTACAGCTTAAAGATCCTTCCTCGACTCCCAAGCGAGAAAGCGATCCCGAAGCTTCAATTAAGTAACAAGTATCCAGTTTAAGTAGTAGATCGGGATACACAAACTGAGCATCCTTTACCGTAGGACCGGCTATCGATAGAAGATTCATCCCTGCAGGGGTGCACTACTGTTACCCAACACGCTCGATCAACTCTGGCCGGACACACTTGCTGGGTAATGCCCGTCCTCGGAAGATCAACACAAAGCAGCGCTCTACCTAGGCTCGGCAGAGAGGTCAGCACGCCGGACTAACCTATGCACCCAGAGGTCTCGGGCCATCGCCCTAGGCACCCTGCGTGTTGCGAGACTGGCCGGGGTGCAGGCGCGACACTGAATTCGTCAGTGAAGTATCCAGCCCAATCCCGACAATCAGCCCGCACGGTGAATCGTGACGTCAGACGAGCTTTCGGAGAAACGTACTTTGCAGAGGGTCCCATAACCATTATCCCGCGTGGTGGTAGTGCGTATAGGGCACGTCGACCCACTCAGATCACACACCCAAATCCAATAGGCTCAATTAGTATCAAGCGGAGATAATCAGAGTCTCTGATGCTCCGCCACAATGTCACACTCGAGTGCCCTTCCGGCACACCCGAAATCATAGATCCCCAGCGGGTACCCACCAGGGTGGACTCGCCTGTAACAGAGGTCAAGTAATCGTGTGGTCATAACATCAAGGGGGAAACCCGAGGAATCACCCTCGGCGGATTCCACTCGACGAAATCATCAGGGCGAACGTATGAGGTATCACCCTCGAGGTTCTCACTGAGGGTTGCATGACAGAGTCGTATCGGAAGTGGAGAAGGAGGAATCACCCTCGATGACCACGACCGAACAGCTACACTGCAGAGTATTCATCGGGAGTGCGTTACGAGGTATCACCCTCGGCACTCGCTAGTTACTACGCAGAGTCGTACAACTAAGGGGGTGTGAAGTGAGGTGTTGGTCTCTGGTCGACGATCACGTTGATCGAGTCGTCGATGATCAAGCAGGGGCATCAAGGATAAGGTGGTGGGGTCACTGATGGTTCATTCCAACCTAAACTAAACAGTTTATCATAGGAAGGTAAGGTAGCAATGAACAGGTTACAACAGCAGGCTATGCATCAGAATAGGAGCATACATTAACAGTAGCAAAATCTAATGCAAGCAGGAGAATAGAATGGGCGATATCTGGAATGCTCAAGGGAGGGGCTTGCCTGGTTGCTCTGGTAAGAGGGGAAGGTCGTCAACGGGCTGCTCGTCGGTAGAGTAGTCGTATCCAGGTGCAGCGCCGTCGGTCTCAGCGTCTATCAAGAGAGAGAAGCAGGGGGAGAGAAACAATAAATTCACGGCAATAATGCAAACAACATGTATGACATGCCTAAATGATATGCCGGGGTGTTCTACTGCCTAACTAAATGATTTAGTTAATTTAGGAATTTATTTGGATTTATTTAATTAAAGTTGGGCACTATTCATTTACTGAAAACAGTCTAAAAGTTCAATGTTCTTATAGCTACGAGCGTCTGACGGGAATACGGAGGGCGTATCCGGGTTCGTATCGGAATTCTGAGCAAGTTTCATGTATAAAATATTTCCATCGGAGTTACGGTTTATTTAATATGATTTTCTAAAGTTTTTATTAATTTCTGGAATTTATTTAATTATTTAATTCAACATTATCCGAAACAGTGCTGCGATGACATCAGCATGACATCATGCTGATGTCAGCAAGGTTAATTAAGTTAATTACTAATTACTATTTAATTAACACTAACTAGTTAATTAGATTAACCTAATCAGGATTAATTAACTAATTAATTAATTATTTTTATTTTTACTTTTTTTTATTTAAACATTTTTTTTGGGCGTGGGCCCCTCTAGTCAGTGGCCCAGAGGCCAAACGGGCGCGGGCGACGGGCGCTGGGCGCCAGCCCGATACGCCGCAGCGGGCGCGGGCGCGGCCAGGGGCGAGCCCGGGCGCTGGCCACGGGCGCGCGCGGCGGCGCGCGTGGGGCGGTTGCCGGAGGCGGGGCAGCGCGGCGCGGCGCGGCAGGGGGAGGCGGTGGCCGGAGCGGGCGGCAGCAGGGCGAGCGGCAGCGCGGCGCGGCGATGCGCGGGCGCGGGGAGGCGGAGGCGCGGCGCGGAGCGGGCCGGGCGCGGGCGATCGGAGGCCGGCGCGGACGCGGCCGGAGCGCGGCGAGCGAGGGGGCCGGAGAGCGCGCGCGCGGCAGAGCGAGGCGATGGACGCGGTGAGCGCGGGAGCGGGCGACGCGGGCGTGGCCAGGGCGCGGCAGCAGCGCGGCGGTGTCCGAGGGGAAGGGAGGAGGCCGGAGCCTCACCGCGGTTCGTAGGGACGGGGCAGCGGGGGTCGGGGTGGTCGACGGGGACGACGGCGGAGAGGAAGCAGGCCGGTGGGGGAGGATGAGTCCGGCCGTCGAGGTGGCGCGGGCTCCGGGCGGGCGCGGTCCCAGCGGCGTCGAGGGCGACGTGCGTCGGCGGTGCGGTCGGGGGCGAGCGGCGCGCAGCGGGGGCGCGTTGGCTCGGGGCTCGGCGAGCGCGGGGCTGGCCCGATCCTTCTGGATCGGGTGGGGGGGGGGGAGTGAGCGAGGGGGTGGGGGGGATCTGTCGGTGGGGGGAGGGTGGGGATTAGGGTTTGGCCTCCTGGGGGAGGTCATATAGGGGAGAGGTGGGCCTGTGGCCCAGTTGGGGCCGTGGGGGGGGGGGGGGCGGGTTTTGGGGTGTGTGGTGTTCTTGGGCTTCTGTTGTGAGCTGGGTGTTTTATGGGAGGGGGGGGATGGGTGGTGTGTTGGACTGTTTGATGGGGTGTGGGTTTCGGGTGTGGGGTAGGGAGGGGGGAGATAATATATTTTTGTTGGAAAGGTAGTATATGCTTGTAGGGGATTAAGGTGGTTGGGATGGAGTGTTTTTGGGTTGGGCTACATTGTCGGTTAGAGTTATATTATTTTGGAAATTTTGTGTTTGCTGGGTTGTGTTTTCCTTTTTCTTCTTTTTTCTGTTCAAACACAGACCGTTTTTCTTTTCTCTATTTGACTTTCTCTTCTCGTCTTATTCTCTCCTCATTCTTCCAACATCGTCCGCCTCCTCCTTTTTTTTTCCCCCTTCCCCTTCTCTCTCACGCCCCCCATACTTAGGTAATTACCTAGCACTACCAAAAATTAGTTTGGAGTCAACTTGAGTTCACATAATTTTTATAATAAATAATATGCATTAATCCTAGCTGTTTTAATTATGTTAGAGCCACCCAATTATTTTATTATTTGTTAGTTTCAATTTTAGACTAGCCTCTGCAATATTTGTTATTTATCGAACATTTTAGTTTTTATGTTGGACAACTTTTATATTTCACTTTCATTTAAAATTTGAATTTGAGTTAGAAGTTGAAATGCAATATGATGCTAATGATGATTATGCAGTGTTAACCATGCTGACATGTCATTATCAAAAGTGATTACTGTTGCTAATCACCGGGGGTGTTACAACTCTCCTTATCTATTAAGAATTCTCGTCCCGAGAATTAAGAGGAAGACTGAAAGAAAGAGGGGTATTCTTCACGAAGACGATCCTCGCGTTCCCAAGTGGCCTCATCTTCAGAATGATTCGACCACTGAACCTTGAGGAATTTGATTGACTTTTGACGAGTCCGATGTTCAGTTTCATCAAGAACACGGATGGGATATTCTGGATAAGACAGATCTTCCCGTAATTCAAGCACTTCATGATCCACAGCTCGAATAGGATCCTTGAAGCAGCGACGGAGTTGGGATACATGAAAGACATCATGTACTTGTGAAAGATTAGGCGGCAACTGCAATTGATATGCCACTTCTCCTCGACGGGCAAGAATACGGAACGGGCCAATGTAGCGAGGAGCTAACTTGCCTTTGATTCCGAACCGATGAGTGCCTTTCAACGGAGTGACGCGGAGGTAAGCTTGTTCGCCAGGTTGATAGACTATTTCCTGGTGCTTTCGGTCATAGTTTCTTTTCTGACGAGACTGAGCAGTTTTCAGATGTTCACGGACAATGCGAACTTGGTCTTCTGCTTGCTGAATAATGTCCGGTCCGACGAGTGAGCGTTCCCCAGTTTCTAACCAATTCAGAGGGGTTCGACACTTACGTCCGTAAAGAACTTCAAACGGTGCCATCTTCAGACTAGCTTGATAGCTATTGTTGTAAGAGAATTCAGCATACGGGAGAGATTCCTCCCACTTCTTACCGAAGGAGATGACGCAAGCTCGAAGCATATCTTCGAGCACTTGATTAACTCGTTCAACTTGACCCTGTGACTGAGGGTGAAAAGCGGTGCTAAAAGACAGGTGTGTTCCCATAGCTTCTTGGAAACTATTCCAGAATCTGGAGGTGAAGAGGCTGCCACGATCAGAACTGATCTCCAACGGAACACCGTGGAGTGACACAATTCGGGAAACATACAAGTCTGCTAACTGGCTAGCAGTGATTGTCTCCTTAACTGGCAGAAAGTGAGCAACCTTGGAGAATCGGTCAATGACGACAAATATAGCATCATTACCCTTCTGGGATTTGGGAAAACCAGTAATGAAATCCATTTGGACCTTGTCCCATTTCCATTCAGGAATTGCAAGGGGTTGCAGAGTTCCTGCGGGCCTTTGATGTTGTGCTTTAATGCGGCGGCAAACGTCGCACTCAGAAACATAACGAGCAATGTCTCGCTTCATATTAGGCCACCAGTATCTCTGACAAATGTCACGGTACATCTTTGTGCTACCAGGATGAATTGACAGAGGAGTGTCATGAGCTTCCATCATAACGTGTTCTATCTCATCTTTGAACGTAGGTACGAAGAGACGGCATTGGAAAAATAGGATCCCATCATTATCAAGATGGAACTCCGATGGTTTTCCTTTTTCAAGGTATCGCTTGATCCTTTCAACTTCAGAGTCATACCGTTGCATAGTTTTGATGCTGTGTTCTAAATCTGGTTCGACAACGAGGGTATTGAGATAACCCTGTGGAACAATATGGAGGTTCAATTTACGAAACTCTTCATAAAGAAGAGGTTGTGATTCCTGAACCATATGGTTGCTGCAATAAGCCTTGCGGCTCAAAGCATCGGCCATTACATTTGCCTTGCCAGGGGTGTATGAGATATTCATATCATAATCGGCTATTGTCTCGAGCCATCTTTGTTGACGAAGGTTCAGATCTGGTTGAGTATATAAATACTTCAAACTTTGATGATCCGTATATATCTCGCAACGGTTACCGAGGAGGTAATGTCGCCATAGCTTCAGGGCATAAATAACCGCAGAAAGTTCGAGATCGTGCACTGGGTAATTTTCTTCGTGAGGACGCAATTGTCGGGAGGCATAAGCAATCACCTTGCATTCTTGCATTAGGACACAGCCTAATCCTTGACGTGAGGCATCGCAGTATATCACGAAATCCTTTTGGGAATCCGGGGGTGCTAATACTGGGGCAGATGTCAATTTATCTTTTAGTGTCTGAAAGCTTTCTTGACATTTTTCTGTCCACTCAAATTTAACACCTTTGTGAAGCAGATTCGTCAATGGTTTTGCAATCTTGGAAAAGTTCTCAACGAATCGACGGCAATAACTAGCAAGTTCGAGAAAACTTCTGACTTGCTTAACATTCTTCGGGGGAGTCCAGTCAAGAATAGCCTGAACTCGTTCGGGGTTAACAGCAATTCGTGGGCAGGTAGTCAAAAAGGTTGACGATGATATCACCGACCACTAGAGGCAAGGATGGAATTGCTATTCATGAATTCATTTAACATCTCGAAAGAAGTCAAAATGTTGCCGCTGAACACGACACATTTTGCCGAGAGATTCCAAAAGTGTCAAATGACAGTGTGAGAAGCGTAAGATACTTGTAAAGGAAAGGTTAAACAAACCAATGGAAAGGAAAATGATTATCAGACTAATCAGATCAATGACAGGGAAATCGCACAGATATCCAGCTCTCCGGGTAGATGGGATTTACGAGATCCTAAGTGTCGGCGTTAGTAAAATTTATTTAACCCGAGTAGAAGAGAGATCAGAGTCCCAGAGTATAGACGAGGAATAAAAGATCCTAATACCACCCAGTTGGCGACGTGGGCCCGTAAGCCACACAGCCAAGTTAGTAAATTAGTTTTTCGGTTTCTAGACTCAACTTCGGCCAAGGAATTGGAAGGGGGCTTCCTACAGGCAGTCGGCTCTGATACCAACTTGTGGCGCCCCCTGCTCAATCGTACACTAATCATACACGCAAACGTGTACGATCAAGCATAGGGACTCACGGGAAGATATCACAACACAACTCTAACACAATTTAAACGGAGGTCCACAATATTACAGACCAGGGATCCGAAGATCCGAATACATAAGTCAGTCATACAAATAATTTCTGAGTACAGACATAGTTAGACAAGTTTTGCCTTAAGAAGGCTAGCACAAACAGCGACACTAGATCGAAAGGCGTTGGCCTCCTGCCTGGGAGCCTCCGATCCTACTCCTGGTCATCTGGCTCGATCCAGTAGTAAGTACCCTCTGGACCCTCCTGGTAGTAAGCTCCGGTGGTGGCATCTGGCTCCTGGACTCCATCGTCTGATGTATCATCAAGGTGGGGTATATGGGGAAAAGAGAAAGTAAAGCAACCGTGAGTACTCATCCGAAGTACTCAGCAAGCAAGGATCTATACTACATATGCAACATTATCAATGGAGAAAGGCTGTATAAGTGGACTGGGCTGCAGAAATGCCAGAATAGAGAGAAGGCCTAGTCCTATCGAAGACTAGCATCTTCAAACATCTTCACAAAGCCATCATCTTGCAGCAGTAGAAGAGAGTAGAATAGCATTTTATTTAGCAAACATGTTGAAGTATAGCTTAAAGATCCTTCCTCGACTCCCAAGCAAGAAAGCGATCCCGAAGCTTCAATTAAGTAACAAGTATCTAGTTTAAGTAGTAGATCGGGATACACAAACTGAGCGTCCTTTACCGTAGGACCGGCTATCGATAGAAGATTCATCCCTGCAGGGGTGCACTACTGTTACCCAACACGCTCGATCAACTCTGGCCGGACACACTTGCTGGGTAATGCCCGTCCTCGGAAGATCAACACAAAGCAGTGCTCTACCTAGGCTCGGCAGAGAGGTCAGCACGCCGGACTAACCTATGCACCCAGAGGTCTCGGGCCATCGCCCTAGGCACCCTGCGTGTTGCGAGACTGGCCGGGGTGCAGGCGCGACACTGAATTCGTCAGTGAAGTATCCAGCCCAATCCCGACAATCAGCCCGCACGGTGAATCGTGACGTCAGACGAGCTTTCGGAGAAACGTACTTCGCAGAGGGTCCCATAACCATTATCCCGCGTGGTGGTAGTGCGTATAGGGCACGTCGACCCACTCAGATCACACACCCAAATCCAATAGGCTCAATTAGTATCAAGCGGAGACAATCAGAGTCTCTGATGCTCCGCCACAATGTCACACTCGAGTGCCCTTCCGGCACACCCGAAATCATAGATCCCCAGCGGGTACCCACTAGGGTGGACCCGCCTGTAACAGAGGTCAAGTAATCGTGTGGTCATAACATCAAGGGGGAAACCCGAGGAATCACCCTCGGCGGATTCCACTCGACGAAATCATCAGGGCGAACATATGAGGTATCACCCTCGAGGTTCTCACTGAGGGTTGCACGACAGAGTCGTATCAGAAGTGGAGAAGGAGGAATCACCCTCGATGACCACGACCGAACAGCTACACTGCAGAGTATTCATCGGGAGTGCATTACGAGGTATCACCCTCGGCACTCGATAGTTACTACGAGAGTCGTACAACTAAGGGGGTGTGAAGTGAGGTGTTGGTCTCTGGTCGACGATCACGTTGATCGAGTCATCGATGATCAAGCAGGGGCAGCAGGAAAGGTGGTGTGGTCACTGATGTTCATTCCAACCTAAACCTAACAGTTTATCATAGGAAGGTAAGGTAGCAATGAACATGTTACCAACAGCGGGTCTATGCATCAGAATAGGAAGCTACATTAACATTAGCAAAATATAATGCAAGCAGAGAATAGATGGCGATATCTGGAAGCTCAATGGGGTGAGGGGGCTTGCCTGGTTGTCTCTGGTAAGAGGGAAAGGTCGTCAACGGCTGCATCCAGTCGAGTAGTAGGTCTCGTATCCAGGCTGCGCCCGTCGTCCCTCAGCGTCTTATCGAAGAGAGAGACGATGGGGAGAGAAACAATAATATCACGGCAATAATGCAAACACATGTATGACATGAATCCTACATGATATGCCGGGTGTTCTCTCTACTCCTGCTACTAAATGATTTAGTTAATTTATGACATTTTTTGGTTTATTTAATTAAAGTTGGGCACTATTCTTTACTGAAAACGCGTCTAAAAGTTCAATGTTTCTTATAGCTACGGCGTTGGACGAGAATACGAGGGCGTATCCGGGTTCGTATCGAATTCTGAGATTCAGTTTCATGTATAGAATATTTCCATCGGAGTTTACGGTTTATTAATATGATTTTTCTAAAGTTTTTATTAATTCTGGAATTTATTATATTATCTTAATCACATTATCGAACAATGTGCTGCGATGACATCATCACATGACCTCATGCTGATGTCAGCAAGGTTAATTCAGTTAATACTAATACTATTTAATTATACACTAACTAGTTAAATTTTTTTAGAAAAAATTTTTTTTAAACCTAATCAGGATAATTAACTAATTTAATAATTAGTTTATATTTTTTACTTTTTTTTATTAATAACGTATTTGTTTTTTGGGCTGGGCCCCCCCCTCTGAGTCATGGCCCAGAGCCAAAGGGCGCGGGACGACGGTCGCTTGGTCGCCTCCCGATACGGAGCGGCGCGGGGCGCGTCCAGGGGCGAGCCCGCGGCGCTGGCAACGGTGCCGCGCCGCCGGCCGCGTGGGGCGTTGGCCGGATTGGCGGGAGCCTGGCCTGGCTCGGCAGTAATTCGTGCCGATCGGCGCACTCTAGGCGGCCTGCGCTCGGCTCCGCTATGCGAGTCGCGCCGGAGCAGCGGGCGGAGCGGAGGCCGGCTGCTCGCGGCGGGCGGCGGCGATCGTGGTCGGCCGTAGCGGCTGTCGCGTCGAGCGAGCGGGCCAGACGCCGGGCAGAGCGAGGGAGCCGGTTGGCGCGGGGCGTGGGCGCGCCAGTGGCCAGGCGCAGCTAAACAGCAGCGCGGTGGTTGTCCGAGGAAGGAGGGATGAGGCCGGAGCTCACCGCGTTCGTAGGGACGGGGCAGTCGTGGGCCGGTGGTGACGGGGACGACGGCGAGAGGAAATGCAAGGGCCGGTGGGAGAGAGGCAGGCCGTCGAGGTGGCGCGGGCTCCGGGCGCGGTGCGGTCCCAGCGGCGTCGTGGCGAGGCGCTCCGGTCGCGCGTCGGGGTCGAAGCGCGCGCATGCGCGGGGCGCGGTTGGGCTCGGGCTCGGCGAGCGCGGGGCTGGCCCGATCCGGTTCTGGATCGTGGGGGGGAGGTGACGAGGGGTGGGGGGAGTGGGGGGTGGGGATTAGGTTTGGCCTCCTGGGGGAGGTCCATATAGGGGAGAGGTGGGCCGGTTGGCCCAGTTGGGGCCGTGGGGGGGGGGGGGGGGGGGGGGGGGGAGGGGGGGGGGTGGGGGGGGGTTTCCTTTTCTTCTTTTCTTTTCTGTTCGTTTTTCTTTTATCTTTTTCTTTTTCTCTTTTCTCAGTTTAGTAAATAGTCAGGCCTCCTAATGGTTTTTGTAAAACAGAACACTTGCTCAAAATACTAGGTATACTAGCACTCACCAAAATTAGTTTGGAGCCAACTTGAGTTCACATAATTTTTATAAATAATATGCATTAATCCTAGCTGTTTTAATTATGTTAGAGCACCCAATTATTTATTATTTGTTTAGTTTCAATTTTAGACTAGCCTCTGCAATATTGTTATTTATCGAACATTTTATTTTTATGTTGGACAACTTTTATATTTCACTTTCATTTAAATTTGAATTTGAGTTAGAAGTTGAAATGCAATATGATGCTAATGATGATTATGCAGTGTTAACCATGCTGACATGTCATTATCAAAGTGATTACTATTGCTAATCACCGGGGGTGTGTTACATATATCTTCACAAATTCTTCAAGACACCTCATATAACGCCTCACTACAAGAAACGAATGTGATTTTTCAAAGTCTTTCGGTGCTAAATGCTGGATTAGAGATCCTCATCCCAACTCCAATTTGGCACCGAAAATAAAAAACAAGCACACCAGTTTTATGCTTGGTTACGGAAAGGCCGCACCCCTACATAATCTTCACACATATTACAACAAGGTGTTGAACTGTAGATGGCGGTTTCGATTAAATTAACGGCGTCGCAAAGAGAGCACCTATCCTCCTTGCTAGATGAAATGTCTCCTTATGAATCCACCAGTTACAGGCTCTGAGGATGTCCATACCCACGCAGAATCTTCTGAAGAGTGATTCCAATCCGTGAAGGAAAATCATGCTGTGCAATGAAGAAAAATATGTTCGCTGAGAAAATGCTCCAGCCTAATCCAAGTCCGTCAACCTGCTCATCCTCGCGTTGCAATGGATTGCAGATTGAGAAAATCATCGACGACATCAACGCACCAGGTCTCTCACATCGCTCAAAAGCTTACATTTGTATAACTTTTTGTGGCACTTTGCCTTTTGTCTCTATCACCTCTCTATCACAGAGCCCACCAAAGTTGATGAAGGGCTTTTCTTTGCTGGAGGCCTGAGTGGAGTCAGCTAGCGGAGGATTATGCACTCAATTCTAGCTCAACAATGTGTGGGAACTTGCCACGACCACACCCTTGCATCCCTATCATCATCGTAGCTAAGTGGATCTACCGCAACAAGCAAGACGAAATGGCCTAAGTGTAAGAACAAGGGCTCGTCTTGTTGCTCAAGGCTACACAAGTTTGAAGGAATTGATTTCGATGAAACTTGCACCTGCTGCTAGACGTGAGGCTATTCGCATTGGCTTGCGTATGCTAACCATCATAATATCATCTTATATAAATGGATGTTAAAAGTGCATTCCTCAATGGTATTGAGGAGAAGTATAATGTGGCTCAACCCCCAGGTTTTGAAGATCCTAAGCATCCTGACAACGTTTTCAGACTCCAAACGCCTCTATGGCCTCAAGTAGGCCCCCTCGGGCATGGTAGAGCCACGGATGACTTCCTCATGAAGAAAGCTTCAAACCCGTTCACCCTTGACCCAACCCTTTTCAACCAAAACCTATGATGATGAAATTATTCGTAGTGCCAATTTATGTTGGATAGTTCTTTGGCTGTACTAACCAACGTACCGGTGACGACTTTGCCTATTGATGAGTGAGGATAACCACATGTCTATGATGAGAGGATTGAAAGTCTTTCTTAGGTCTCCAAATTCGTTCACAATGCAACCCATCTTCATATCTCAAGAGAAATACCTCAGGACGTTCTGAGGACAATTCGGCATGCAGATTGGCAAATGCGGTCAAAATCCCTAATGCTCCACTCTGGCATCTATGACCGATGAAAAGGAAAGACTTTCGCTCAAAAGGTATAAACCCCGCTCCATGATTGGCTCTTATTGTATCTATTTGCATCTAAGCCAGATTTCTGCTTAGTATGTGCATGTGGTGCCCGTTTTCAAGCTACCCGAAGGAATCACACCATAAAGCTGGTGAAACATATTCTTCCTATATCTAGCTGACACTCCACAATTGGATTATGGTATCCAAGGGCTCGGCTTTTGATCTCATTGAATATTCTGACTCTGACTATGCTAGTGATCGAGTGATCACAAGTTCCCATCAAGCACGTGCCATTTCCTCGACGATCCTTTAGTATGTGGTCCCGAAGAAGCAGAATGCGTATCACTCGTAACTCTCTGCCGAAGCTGAGTAACATTGCTGCTATGGTTCTTGCTTTGCTCAATTGGTGGTGGATTGAAGCAAACCCTCAGGACTATGGCATCAACATGAGAATGTGCACTCTACGAACTAGAACGAGAGTGCATCAAGATTGCTTCATACCCCATTCCACACCGAAGACTATGCACCGACTAAATCCAGTTCTTCATCATTTTCCTTTCGGATCATGTGTTGAAGGGCGCCATCTCCATCGACCCCACGTGAAGACTGAAGAAATGAGGCTGGCATATATCTTCCAAAAGCCCTTGGATGAGAAAGATTTAGCAAGTTGCGGTGTGAGCTAAAATATCTTAGATCTTCTTCGAATGTTCTTTGAAAGGGCCACATCCTAACACTTATGACCAAATTGAATGACTTAGATGTGCAACCCCGAATACCGGTTTTCTTCAATCAATGAAGACTAACCCTCTAAGTGTGAAGAAGTTAAGGAAGAATTTGATTCTCCAGAGCCTCGACAATTGTACGTGGTCCTGAAATCATCATTCTATACGTGGGTCACGCCACCACCCAAAGTTGAAAATCTTCACATTTGGTTTTTCATCATTTTGCAAATTCTTAATTTCTTCAAATTTCAATTCCTCCTTTTGCAATTTCCTCATCCTTGTCAATTGTGTTCTTCATTGACTATATATATATACAATCTAATAATATATATATCTTTGAGGTTTCAATGTCCTCACATCATTCACTTATTCTAAGTCTTCAAGTTGAGTTTTCTCTATGACTGTGAAGCGGACCCCTTCCCCCTCTCTGCTAAATTCAACCCAGGTGTTCACAATTTTTCAGAGCGTTCTAATTGAAACCCATTCATTCAAATCTTCACTGTGCCTGATAGCTGAAGAATTGCGACGAAACATTAAAAATTCATATCTGAATTTTCGGCTGTTGCCGCTCAAACCGTTCCCCGCTTCCCACGACGATTAAAGCTACTCCACCCACAATCTCCCATGATCTACACTTTCTCTGTTGGTGGGTGCCCATGTCATTAGGATAGCCAGGGTCAATGGGCATGTTCGTACCAAAATCTTCGGACGAGCAAGTTTTCACTGCGTTATAAATACCCCCCTCACCCCCTCCTCATACGCCATTACTCCGTCTCGACCCACCTCACCCCGCACTCGAGCTCTCAGACCTAAGCGCCGCCCCTACTCTCCATCATCGCCTTGAGGAAGAGCTTCACTCACTGCCTCGCCTTGTCGCCCGTCGTAACTCGCGCCGGCCCCGGAAATCTTCACTTCCGCCGCCGCCGTAGCTTTCTTTTCCGCGTCGAGTTATGTGTGGGGGCTCTAAACTGATGACTTCTCCCATCTCCACTCCCTTCGTCATGTTTCTTCATCAAGGGTAATTAAATCTAATTTTACTACCCTACTTTTGATTCTTATGTTTTCACAAATCCTCAAAGGTTGTTTTATTCTTGCACCTCCACTCCATAAACACCGGAATGCTTCTGTTCCTTGATTTGTTTCTCTAAGCTATGTTTTTCTCAAGATTCCTCAATTGTTTGGGATTGTTGTCATCTATACACACAACTCTGGACCTAAGTCCCAGAGTCCCTTTAGTGAAATTTCTCAAGACAACTATGGTCAAATTCCTCAAACTTGATACTTTTGCACAATTTCTGAGACCACGTCATCTACCTCCGTCTCGCAATTCGTCCTTCGCACTATACTCTGTTCACATGTACAAATGTCTGCTGCTACATGTCTGCTGTCTAAATCACTAGGTTCTCATTCAACTAACTCATTTGCGCGTTCCTCCTAGAAGAAAATTTGCATACTCTTCCTCAATTAAACATATATCCAAGTTTCACAGTCCCTCAAATGAGGAAATGGACAGTGGGGAAAGACCTCAGAATGGAGGCAATAGGCCTGAGACAAACACGTGTTTGAAATCCCTGAAGAAACATCTTGATGAATGCTGTCACACCTTATGAAGATTCATGGAAGGAAAACATAATCAGCACAAAGTGCGGCATATAAGGATTGGAGAGAAGATGGGCTTAAGACTGGAGGGAATATTACCGTTATTTAACGCCAAGTACTGAGAAAAATTCGCTGGGAACCCTCCATGTCCAAGACCACCCTTGGGCTACTGCCAAATAGCTGATCCCACCCATCATCAGCACGTGAGGATTTCCCAAGGATGGGCCAAGTGCCAAGCTAAGCTTCAGAAAGTTGCTGCAAGAAGCAGTGAGGAACTTCAATGGTGGATCTCAAGCTGTCTGCCACTGAGGCCAACTGCTATACAACAGCGCCAAAGAAGGCCAGGCGAAGAAGTTTGGCTGTGAAGAAATTTCAAGCTTATGCCCTCACTGCCAGTTCTTCAATCAACGGCAGCCCTCAGGGCAAATTCCTCAAGCAACTTCCTCAAGGGCATGCCAATCCCCTCATTTGCTACACATCCTCAGCAGTTTGCTTGAAAGTCCCTCACACCTGTGGCCATCTTGACATGTCTCGGACTGCTCTGCTTTTCTTATTGCCTCAGGGGCTTCTGCCATCATCCTGCATCTCCACCACAATCTTTAGTGGTCCCACTCTCACGGCATACCACTGCTGGACATGGAATAGGCCAAGTCCCACAAAAGCATGTGGCATTCCATGTTCGTCTGTGACGATTTTGAAGCTGATGATGAAGAATTGACTAAAATCATCAAGGATAACTGGAGGCTGCATAGTAAAATGGCAGCTCTGTGCCTCTTATTCTGGATCCAAGGAAGATCCTCGACTTTATTGATATTTGGCACAAAGATCCCAACACTCCAACTGCCTGACTTTAACCTCCTCCTGTCAAAGTCATATGCTGGACCTCCTTCCTAGGCGAGGAAAAATGGAAGTTTTCAGAATGCCGTCCAGTCAAAGAAGGCAGTACAAGAAATAGCGATTCCTGAGAACATGTTCTTACACTGGCTCCTGAATGACTGGTAACTATTCAGAGTGGTCAGGGATCTTCATGATGCATTTGACAGATATCATGCAGATTTGGCTCGGTGCCCAAAAGTCAGATTTTTTCAAGATGCCAAGAAACCTCAAGGCAGCGTTGCAAGCCTCATCACAACGCAATTCCTCATGCTGAAGCATCTGCTCAACAACTGAGAAACTGAAAGCGTCCGCTATGAAATAGGCCTGCTTGACGAAATTCCAAGCTCCTGAAGACAATGCCAGGGCAACCACCAATGTTGCGCCTAATAACACCCAGGCCAGCTTGAAGAATCTGATGTTGCCTGAAGACAAAAGAAAAACCCCCTTGATAAGCCAGGGCACGCATTCGTCTTGCTTGAAGAAATTGCAAGCAACCACTTCATTGCCTCCTCAGCAAGATCTTTAAAGGTAAGAACATCACTCTTCCCTTCTGCACATCAGAAGTGAGAAATGGAGGCTGCGGAGAAGGAAACCGCAAGGAAGAGGAAAGCATCAACCTCTGCAGAGGCCTCAGCTCCGGAAGAAAGTGAGGACTTTGACGAGCTCTTTCACGGAACCAATTAACGCTGTTCCAATTTCTATAGTGCCCATCAAGAGCTCATTCCATTTGGTGAAGATTAGTTTTTCCAGATGACACCGATGCAAAAAACCTTCCCTGCTGGCTTCCTCGAGTCAGCCGTTGGATAAGAATTACTGTGGAAGGATGTTGGTTTCCACACCTCTGGTAAATCATCAACCTGTTGCTCAGTTCATAGCTAAGAGCGGGCGTTGAGGAAATTGAAGAAGATGTGATATTGGCTCTTAAAAAAACAACAATCCACTCCTGTGCTGAGATGACTATTAGGAAAAGCTCACCACCCCATTCCACCAATGGCCACCTCTTCATCCAATTCCTCCAGTCCCCTGTTAGACTGAAGACTATTAACAAGGTCTAAGGCGTAAGCTTCACTCAGTCCATACCTAGCAATGGAGAACCATACTGCTGGTAATGAAACTGCCAACT